>JAMPIV010015264.1:0-39498 GCA_024509875.1 Oreohelix idahoensis | reverse complement strand
GCAATCAGTAAAGAAAGCAACTTGTCTCTCTGTGCTTTCTTCTGTCAATATAACCTCTGGAAAATGGAAGTCGGGGTGCCTTTCCAACCTTAAGCACTGGTGCAGAAAAAAGGAAGTCAGTGGCAACAGGACAATTCTCAAGTAACTTCAGAGCAGAAGCAGAGGCCTTGAAAACGGAAGGAGATAAAAATTAGACAGAAAAATTATTTTTTTTGCCATGTGAAAAGACATAAAACCTTGCAGAAGACCATAATAGAAGGCAGAGTTGAAGGCAAACATGCAAGAGTAAGACAGCGCTATAAGTGGAAAGATAACATCAAAAGATGGACAGGAAAGCGTCTATCAGAGTGCACCATCAAGACAAGAGACAGAAGACTTTGGAGATCACTTGCAGCTGATCTTCGTTGTGAAGATGGCAGCTGAGTATTATTATTATTATTATTATTATTATGATTATTAATGTAAATTTGTAAGTACCGGTGCAGTTATATGATCATACATGAAATATAAACTTCAAAGTTAAAAAAAAAAAACACAACACCATTGTGACAGAGTATGTAAATATATTTACATGTATCAGAACGTTTTTGCTTCCACCTGTTTCCCACCTCTCTTTGCTTTTTAATATTCACATTTCGTTAATCAGAGAATGAGTCGTCTAATTTTAAAATCAAGGGGCAATAAGTCTTGACGTATTTTTGTAATTACTTTGGTGAGGGGGAATTAATCTGCGGAAAAGGGAGATAATCACAGTCCCCCTCCCCCATACCCGTTCGCTCGTGAACGAAATTAGCTACAGACGAGACGTGATCAAAGAGACGGTTTGCTCGTTGGAGACGTCTACGGTCGGCATAAGTGTAAAAATAAGCTTTGATTCAGGATTCGAACGAAGAATTCCCCAAAACCTAAGCGAAGGCGTGACACCTAGCAAGTGATAGCGATTTTCTGACCACTTAATATATATACTCCAGCTTTTAAACTCAGTTTATCTAGTACCCACAGAATTTTCAGACATCTAGCTTCGAATTCTAGATCCATTATATCAGTGGAATTTCTTAGTTTTTCCGATTGGAGATAGTCATATTTCTGTGTTACGGTAAATATTATACTAGAACTTTGAGTGATTTAATTGTTAAGTCCGGCATTATAGTTCACTAAGATTTTTCTGTGTTAAGTGATTTAATTGTTAAAAGTTCGTCATTTATATTTCACTAGGATTTACCGTGTTAATTGGCTAGCAGAATTAAAATAATTTATAGCTAAAATTGTTCCGGCTGTAGCGTTGATTTAATTAATTGCTAGTAACCAGTAAGAGATATTTTAATTGACGAGTAAATGCACTATTCATTATGAGTACTGACGAAATATATATTTATTTCTAATTCATTATGAGTAATTTTATAAATGACTAGCGCTTATTTCTCGGGGTTTTTTTTAAACGATAATAATAAATTATATCTTTACGCGGGTTAGGATTGAATTGAGATTGTGATTAAATGTGGTATTTTTCTTCCTATATCTAGTACGGGTCACAAACCTAAAACTACCAGCGGCCTAAGCCTACGCTTAAACCTGAATCTGAGAATAACGGATCTAAGTCCAACAGTACAAAAAGAACATTCTTATATAAATATCGGGTCTTCAAGGTGGACCTGTCTGGCCTCTTGTTTACACCCAGAAAGAAATAGAATACCAACACAAAGAATATTAAGAATAAATTGTAACTGGACCTATAGCTATCCAGATTTATTTTTCCCAACTTCATATACATTCACGTTGTGGCGACATAATCAAACATTAACATTTCCCGACTATCGACCATTTGTGGTGTGACAAGGAATTTTTATACTGAGAGAAGTTACATATCTGACATTCCTTTATGTACTGGAATCTAAAGCTACTGACACTGTGAGCACTGTTAATTTTCGTACCTGGACTAATTATTGTGACATAAACAGAAATCCTAATAACAGTAACGAAGTAAACGTTCCCCGAAGAAGAGGACTTAATCAGTCTTTGAGGGGCTGGGGTTTATTTTGCCAAAATAACTCTGGATTTGCTGTGTGACCCATGAAACTATGTTCCAGACTTTGTTAATCAACAATTAGGTAAGAACGAATGAACGTGGCCACTGTTGTCTGAGAAGAGAGAAAAGAATGAATGAATAATTCTTTTATCGTATAAGCATAGCACTCACTTTGGTTTGCTTTTTTTCTTGTTTGTTTGTTTGTTTGTTTTTTTTTTTTTGCTAATACTGTTATTTCCAGAATATATTCATTTAGAACTCTATTCTTTACAGTATAGTCAAATTCTATACCTTAGTGCTAATCTTTTGACTTTTTCGGAGGTTAATATCTTCTTCTAACGGGATCTTGTCTCAACAGAGGGGATTGCACTTAAGGGTCTACTTCTTTATTATTTTCTGTAACATAAGATTTTTTTTATATTTTGCTATTTCGATAATACATGTGATGTAGTTCTTTATGATAAATAAACTTAACATAAAAACTTACTTACATGAGTTGGTCAGCTCGTCCCAATATCCCTACAGCATTAATATAGTTTCACGTTTCTGCGTCTAATTGTCGTCACTTATCTGTGTGTGTGTGTGAGTGGTTATAGTGTATATGTTCATATATATAGAGAGGTTCTGATCAACTAATTTCAGTCGTAAATGATAGGCTGGACTAGAGTATCTTCTCAATCCAGGGACAAACTCTACCTTTCACCATTTCACTCCTGAAATCTATTTCTTTACCTTATCTCTCCCTGAGTACTACCCTGTTTTCAGTTCTATTCAGACGGGACCTATCTATCTTAAATACATATCCTAAATCTACGACAACCATAATGAAATACTGGAGACGCTTCAAACACTGTTGTTTTTGTTACTAATCCTTATATATGGTATGTCGCATTTACTTTATCATATCACAGAGTGTCAATATAATTTGTGAGAACAATTATTCTTATTTGTATTTATGCAATGTTATATATATATATATATATATATATATATATATATATATATATATATCTATATCTATCCATATATATAGATATATATATATATATATATATATATATATATATATATATATATATATATATATATCACTGCAATGTACCCCTGCATAAACTCTTGCATGCTTACTTACCAACTAGTCATCCCTCTTCTACCGTGAGGTGTAGAGATATGGAGGAGGTAGCGCCATACTATCCTATCGGCTGTCTTCCTCCTGGCCTGGTTCCAATCTAGTCCTCGATTCTTCAAAGATTGTCTAACGTTGTCCTCGCAGCGGACTCTAGGTCGTCCTGGCAGTCTGGATCCTGGCTCTTAGTTTCCCATACGTGTCATGATAGCACAAGCTGAGAGAGCCAGAAATTAAGACCAGATATCAGGGGCTTATTGCTGCAGCGGTGAACAACACAGAAAAACAATCTGATGACTTGGAAACCCTCTGGCTTACATTCAGGGACATCATAAAGACAGCTTGCTGCAGAAGCATGTGGTGAAGTCCGACTTGCGAACAAGAGAAAGAGGTCACCTTGGTGGACAGAGGAAGTCAAAGAGAAAATAAGAGAGAAGAAAATGGCATGGAAACAATACTTAGGAGCTAAAAACACAACAGGACAAATGGAGAAATATAGAGAATATGTGACACTCAGAACAGAAGCAAAGAACAAGATGCTAGCAGCAAAACAGAAGTCCTGGGAAGAATTTGGAGAAAAGCTAGAAAAAGATGCACAAGAAAACCAGAAATTGTTCTATAAGACCCTAAAGAACATGAGGAAGGAAAAACAATGACCTCTCAAATTTATAAAGGACAAGCAAGGCAAACTGTTTACTGCCCCGAAGGAAGTAATGGAAAGGTGGAAAGAATATTTCTCAGAACTCCTGGATGGTGAGCATGGTGAAGCATCAGAAATGATAACCACTAGCACAGAAGAGAAAACCAATGATGGTGAAGATGACATAAAGATGGAAGAACTGAAGGCAGCACTGGAGAAAATCAAGATAGGCAAAACAGCAGGGCATGATGGTATAACACCAGAAATGGTTAAGTACATGGGAGCATCAGGCAACCTATTACTCTTAAGGGTCCTACAGGCAGCCTGGTGCAACAAGACCATACCAAAGGATTGGGAGATTGCCATCATAACATCAATTTTCAAAAAGGGTGACAATTGACAATGTGGAAACCATAGAGGCATATCCCTTCTCAGTGTCCCTGGTAAAATCTACTCTAGAATCCTAGAGCAGAGACTCCGATGCCTAGCTGAGCCACAATTGGATGAGGTCCAGTGCGGATTCCGAGCAAACCGAAGTATTCAAGACCTAATCTTCACACTCAGACAGCTGAGTAATAAGGCCCTTGAGTACAAGAGTGAGATCCATCTTTGTTTCATAGATCTGGAAAAGGCGTTTGACACGGTCCCCTGGAGCAAACGTTGGGACTGTTTGGCAAGGAACAACATTCCAGCACCTCTGATTCATGCTATACAGAGCTTCTACAAGTCTTGCAGAAATTATGTGAGGACAGCAAACCATAAGTCAGAAGAGTTCAGGACCACCACTGGTGTAAGACAAGGTGATATCCTGTCACCTTATCTTTTCATACTCTTCATGGACGATGTCATCAAGGCATGTAAGGAGAGAACAAGAAAGTATTCAGTGGGGTACTGGAAGATGAGACAGGTCTGTATTTCAGAGCTGGCATTTGCTGATGATGTTGCCCTGATTGCTAAATCAGGGGCACATCTCCAATTCAACCTGCAAGTCTGGAAGGAAGAGCTGGAGAAGAGAGGGATGGTCATAAGCAGCTCTAAAACAAAATCCATGGTGATATCACGAGACTAATGAAGACATCAGATTAAGCTGGGAGAACAGGTCCTGGAGCAGGTCGACCACTTTAAATACCTCGGAGCTATTATAGACCGAAAGGGAGGTATCAAAGAATAGTGTTGGCCACTCGAAAAGCAGCAGCTGGGAGACTTTTTCAGGCCATAAATCAAGGATTCCTCAGCAAGAGAGAGGTTGTTAAGAAAACGAAGATGGCTGTATACCGCTCCACCTATGTCCCAGTCCTGACATATGGATGCTAGTCATGGGAAATGACTACAACCCACAAAAGCCAGATCCAAACCTCAGAAATGAGGTATCTGAGGAAGGTGGTTGAAGTAACAAGAAGAGACTTGGTCCGCAACCAGACGATACGTCAAGGCCTAAAATCCCACCCCCTGCAGACCCAAGCAGAACAGTCCCAACTAAGATGGTTTGGCCATGTCTGCAGAATGGGAGAAGATCGGCTACCACGACAAGCATGGGAAACAAAGAGCCAGGGGTCCAGACACCCAAGACGACCCAGAATCCGCTGGGAGGACAACATTAGACAATCTTTGAAGGACCGAGGACTAGAATGGAACCAGGCCAGGAGGAAGACAGCCGATAGGATAGTCTGGCGCTCTCTCTTCCAAACCTCTACACCTCACGGTAGAAGGGGAACGACTAAGTAAGTCATGATAGCAGATTTTCTTTCATTCTGCATACTCTTGTATGCAAGTATTTAAAATTTGTTCCATCTTTCTCGAAGTAAATGCGCTATAGATTTCAATTTTTTTTTTCTGATCGGCCTTTATGAGACTTCCCCACTTTGCACGGCTCCATATTTAAAGCAGAGCTGAATTATAATGCATTCTTTGCATTCACACACCTGTACCCAGCATGCCTCTGCGTTAAAGATAAAAATCAGCATGAGATAAACAACGGATGTTTATTATTTATAAATGAACAAGGAATCATCTCTGCTAAAAAGACAAGAAAAAATAACACTAGATTATAACATGGATTTCCATTTGCTTGTCTTCAGCTTCATCGAACATGTTTTGTTTAAAAATATCAGTCTAAATATGATTTTTAAAATACATTTTTTTACACATCCCCACATTGTATAAGTAAAACGTATTATAAAGAACAATGAAATAAATCTGTCCAGCTTTTCGGAAAAAGCGCCCATTGCACTGTGAAAGCTACATTGAACACCCGTTATAAGAGCAGGCCCTGTAACTATTTTCGTAGTGCATTTTTGAAAAAAATACAGAAATGGAACGTATTGCACCGCGACAGATAAATTAAACACCTAGGAAACGATCAGTCAGATGTTTCATTTTTTTCATGGTACCATAAGTTATGAAACGTTTGGCTACGAATAAAGTTGAAATTGAATATACATTCATGAGATGATAAGAGGAGAATTAGTGTCGTCATCATGACACGCACCAGCCTGGGGCGCTTAAGCGCTCATCATATATTTTATCCATAGGTGTCTAATAAAGTATAAAGCAGAAGTTAATTTCATATAGAATCTGCGCCCCAGGCTTTTTGTCAATTTGATGTTACATTTTTACTGCAAGCTATAAACTCATTGAAAAATTATTTTTGGGTTTTAGTGCATTAAAAGCCTGTGTTTAAAATATTTTTTATTATCTCTAATGATTCCCGGCATGCAGTAATTGCTCTTGGCGATTGTTCCCAAATTGTCATCACATATGACGTCACTCAATTTATACCAGTCTTTTTATCCCCCTTCCCTTTTGTCACATTTCGTCACAAATACCCTGACACCCCTATTATGTGACCCTTACCTCTTACCCCCTACCCCTTTTTTTAAACTATTGAAAAGAAAGAATGTAATCGAATGAAAATTAGTTAATAAGTGTAGACAAAATAACAATCGTGTGAGTAAAATAAATTATGTTTAATTAATGAGGCTTGAGCAATAATTACGTTGATTTTCAAATGTTGCTACATTTATTAAAAGCATCGTTCATTTTGGCTTAACTCAATTGTTTAAAATACAAAATAAATTAAATGTAAAGTAAACACATCAATAACCTCAGTTCTTACTTATGTTAAAGTTTCATTAAAATAATGTTAAACTTGAGAGAAAATCAATAAAAAGTCAAGGGTTAAAATTTGATGTTGTTTTTAGTGAGTGATTTCTCTTCATTGATATTATCCCCACGGCAAAGGAAATTGCGCCTGCACTGAACGAACTAGAAGTCCATTTGCTCTCAGATCAGCATCATTAATTGGAAAGGCCTGTATTATGTTTTATTAAAACAAGAAATGCATAAATAAAAAACAAAATAAATAGTTAAAGGTTATAACAACTATTCGATATTTCAGCTGAGAGTATTAATAAAATATACGTTGTCCACGAGGGAGTTATGAATTACTGACGATAAAAGTGGACTATGAGTAACGACACCATCATAGCAGGTAGACGCTGGAATTTTTCTGGCCACATCTTTAGAAGAGACCCTAACACCATCACCAGAACTGCCATGATATTGACTCCAGTCAGAAGAGACCATGACACCATCACCAGAACTGCCATGATATGGACTCAAGTCAAAAGAGACCATGACACCATCACCAGAACTGCTGTGACCGCTTGACCTTTCACGCTAGCTTTGTCCCTCCTACTTCACGATAAGCATTTATATGTGCTAGAAAATGCTACAGGTAAGAATGACAGACCTTAAAAGCAAATAAGACGTTTTTACACAAAACGCAGCATTCATTCAAAGTTCAGTTGCCGTTACTGCTCTGACAGGGTTAACGTAGGTCAGTCCCAGATAATAATGAATGGGTTTTATAAGCGCGAAAGTGGGAAATGAATGTTTGTGTGATCTGGTTTTTTTTTTCCTATTGTTAAGTTGGAAAAGATCACACATGTGAAAATAAAGTCGAAATAACAGAATGTCGTGTGCAAACAGGTCTAAAAGCTGAGGAACGGAGTGCAAATGTTAATTATTGTGTCGTGTGAAAAAAAGGACGGGTCGTGTGAAAAAAGGCGGGAAAAAAGGAGAAATAGTATAAATAGAAGAGTTGTGGGCGATAGGTAGTGATTTCGGGACTTAGGATTCCAAGGATACCATGATTTTAGACTAGAGGATTTTTACAGATAGCGTTAGGTGAACTTCGTCTTTGAGGATACCAAGACAAGTTTTTGAGTAAACAAATCAGTAAATTATTTCTTGTAGATATACATATATTATTCTATCTGGATGTACCTACATTATTCAGTTGGATTACACATTTTTTCATATCGGATAACCAATCATCATTGTGAAATTTACAGTGTTTGTCTAATTACATCAATAAACTCTAATTGAATTTTTCTACATTGCTGTTTGTGGAACTTTACAATAATTTCTTGTGGATATACGTTGTTGTGCTGAAACTGTTTTGCTTATCACCAAACTCAAAGGGAAGAACATTCCTGGGTTGAAAAAAATAACAAAAGGTCAAGTATTACGATCTCTGGCGGAACGCCAGTTAGCACTTGAACCAACACAACATATGAAGGATAAACTCTGACTACATAACAATCAATATAACTACTAGTGCCGCATTCAACTGACGCGGGCACATATCTTCAAATTGGCGCCGTGACCTGCCCTTTTTTTGGTGAAGACAGACAGGCATAATCAATAAAATGGATCCAAGTCTAGAACAACAACAGCAACAACAAGCGTTGTATACGCTACAGCAACAACAGCAACAACAACAACAGGCGTTATATGCACAGCAGCTACAGCAGCAACAGGAAATGCAACAGGCAAACGTCCATCCTGCTAACGTACCCTTACCTGTAGAGAGCACACCACATAACTACAATAGAAGATCCCAGATCACGTATCGAGACAATAGCAACAAAACGGGTCGCATAGCCACTGTCGACAGCCACTGGAACAGTCTCAATAAAAGATATTGTCGCATAGCTGTTAGAAATTTTATCAACGGAATCAAACAACAAAAGATATGGGAAGTAAATAATGTCACAACGACTGATCAACAAACATGTATGATTACGACAGAAGATGGAATGAGGGTACATATCAGACCAATACAGCAATGGAGAACAGCACCTAACGTACATCACCAGGTCGGTTTTGTAACATCAAGTGACACACGTTGGGCCCCCATGATTCCTAGTCAACCAAGGCCAGACTTACAAGTGAAGAAAACAAAGATCAGTTGTGTTGCGACACAAACAAACTTTGACAGGTCAAGTCAGGTCAATGACCCAGAACCACAGGTGAAGAAAACAACTATGATAAGTGTAGCAACACAAACAGAGAATAGAGCTGCAGTTTCAGCAACACAAACAGAGAATAGAGCTGCAGTTTCAGCAACAAAAACAGATGTTGACCTTAACACTGACACATCATGCAGGCGTATAGGAACAGCAGTAAGAAGGAATCCTATCAAAACAGGTCCACAAGAAGTACAGGACATGGATACATCTTATAGGTGTACAAGAACAGTACAGAAGACGAAACAGGGAGGTGTAAGCACAGAGGAGATGAAGAAAGCACTAAAAGACGAACTGAAGGGAGCTAAACCTGACACAGTAGTACTAAAATATGTACAGAGATTTCTGGAGAGAAAGTTTGATACAGACTTATCAGAAAGGAAAGAAGAAATTCGCAGACTTGTGGTGAGAGTAATGGAGGAACTTAATTACTGGGGAATCAAAATAGTGGAAAGACCCGTGTTCTCAGATTCATCAAGTTACTCAGACGGGGTATCGTCAGATGAGGAGGATGAGTTAGAATACACGGAGAGGTGCGAAATGGTGGAAAAGTTGGGAAAAGAAGTGAGAGAAGAAGTGAATGACACGAGTAAGAAAATGGTTAAAGTGGATGAACCAAACATGGAGGAGTTGAAACCGGTGATAGCAGCCATCATAGCAAGGCCTGAGGTTCATTTATCAAGGAGTATAGTCTGGAGACTGCTACAGGAAAAATATCATACAAACTTTCCACAAACAAGAATTGAAATAGATTTGGTTCTAACAAAAATGTTAGATGAAGAAAACATGAAGAGACACAGAATAGAGCAGGCAAATCGCAATCGAAGTCAGCCAATGAAGAAAAGAAGGAAGTAATACAGCCTCTGATCGATGTGATGCAAGAGGAGTATGTGGAGGACACAGTTAAGAAGAAACACAGAAGCCCTACAGAAGAACTTATCACAAGAATGACATGAGAGTCTAGCCGCACTACACAGAAACAACACATCGGTGTTCGCAACGTTATTCACATGATCACAAACATAATTCCCTACCCCCTCATCAGCCCCAACATATTCCCTACGCGACCCCCGTCGCAACCCCAGTGATTATGTGAAGCGAACATTTGATGACAGAAGACATACCATGGAACCCAGAGGACAAGTATACTACAGATTTGACCAGCCCACGACCAGTGAACCTACTTTCCCATTAGATAATCTCCTGCAACCTCAGAGGAAGTATCAAGGTGAAAATCCCATCGAAGTCATATTGAAAGAGAAGTATAGAGCACATCAGATAGCTAATCGTAATGCACAGAAAGCCTTCAAGAAATGGCAGAAACAACATGATAAAAGAGCTAAATTAGAACAATTTCAAGTTGGTGATAAATGCGTTTGAACAAGATGACGAGAAGAACATAGTCACCAAAGCTCATGCAGCACAAATTAAGACAGCTACTCATCGCCCGATAGCACCACCAGTTTTATCTAATGGCAGACCCATACATAAAGCCACATTGAACCATTTTCATTCCACAGATACGTCACAAACCTCACACAGAGAATCTGAGAACATAAATACATATTGCCGCAGAGAATCAGAGAGCAACAATAGAATGATACTCGACACACAGCACCGCCTAATGATGAAAACGCAGACAGCCCCACAACACGCAGCATGAGGTGCACCATTTCAACACTACTTCATCCTTACCCTCGACAACTGCAGCCACCATCCACTCGACGGTGCGAAATGCGCCATCCTCTTGTGATCAACGATTGACAAAAGCTACCTTGAGGGAAATCGCCAAGTTCCTCATGTCAACATTCGTAAACGTCCAGTTCAACGATTATTAGTTTATTGGAGAATCAATCTTCTCTAATAACAAAAGGTACTACCCCAGCTAAAGTACCCAACGAGTGCTCTCTCTACAAATAGCACTCTCCCTCGTTACCCCCATCATCTAAAGTCACTAGTGTCCATTTTTTTTTTTTGGTAAGAAATTTTATTTTTTCAGAAAGATGTCAGCCTCAGTCAAGATCCTGCTGATGATACTGATGATACTGACGATATTGACAGTTACGACGTCTGCAACACCCACATATACTAACAAGTTATTATGGCGTGACGCCACTGTGTTTTAATGTTATATAATTATTTCATATTCTTCGTCAACATGGACTGTCATTATCATTACATCTTTTACACCGCTATGTCAAGAAATTGAAGAACTTTTGCAAACATTCTATAACACTATATTATCCCGGTTAAACAGAACTTTAAATTATCACAGTTCTCTAGTTATACAAAATTTTTTTTACAAATGTTAGGTACGAAATCTTTATGATTAGAAGAGTACCCACTGTACAAATTACACCACTTTTGCCTTTGAAAATCTTTATAAATGACTTATGCTTTACAACAGTTTTTATTTTTTTTGTTCTTTTTCCCCTTCTTGGTGAATCTTGTGACAAAATCAAACACACTATATGCACACACATATTTTTCCTTTTTGACACATCAGAGATTTTTAAAAAATGTGTTAAACCACCGCTTTCCTTTTGTGTTATGGAAAAGCCGTTTTATAATGTTCAATCGCATCGAGCATGTATTTTGGCGATTTTTTTTTTCTTAATGATGCTTTTTACAACCTGAATGATCGTATGTGGCTTCTCACGTTATTCAAGCCAACGACCATTTCTCACAGATATACGACGAATCAGACGTCAAATTTATTCTTCCCTACACATCCAAACGCCTTTTCATTTCCTGTCACCTTCTCCGACATGCTTCATCACAGACGGACCGTTTCTAAATCAACGCACTATTCCGAGCATCCCCAACTTCAAAACGAATTTACCTATGTTGACGTGTCTATCAAATTCTATAAATACTTCTTCGTAGTCTGGGAAACTCCCCTTCTCGCATTCCTGAATCCAGTGAGACACACCAGAGGTCATGACCCGACGAACTAGAGTGTCAGGACTATTGATTGTGCCTAGCATAGTTGGTGTTTTGAATTTTAAGCGGTTTAGTGTATAAATACCATGTGTACAAGAAGATGAAATGTCCACAGCGGACATCGGTAAAAGATAATGAGGACATTGTTACCCCCCCTCCCCCCCCGGACACAGCTAACGCCCCTAAGACCCCCGAGTACATTCCCATGACTGACATTCGTTCCCCTCTGTTGAGGATTGTTTCGAGGTTTGCAAGCATGTGAATGTCTGCAGCATTTGCATAGTTGCACCACAACCACCTCAGCTGAATGAGTACTGGAAAATCGCGCACAATCCTCAATACCCTCCCACTGTGATAAACCATACTCCGTCATTTATCCCAATATACACCCCTCCCCCCTCCCCCCCCCCTTCCACTCCACTAAATAACTGAGACATATATATATTTTCACCTAAATTTGACTTGGTGATATGCGAGTATTTTGCAAGTTGGGTAAAACTTATATGCTAATCAACACAGTTCGCGGATTGGCGAAATACTACATTGTTACATGCAAACCATGACGATTTCATGCGAAATCGCTAACATGATAACGGATATGTTCACATGTTGATAAACCTTGTATCGAGAAATAAACATCACATATTGATGTATCTGTATTTTTCTGACCATTTGTCACGTTGTAAGCGGAACGCTACAGTATATTTTCTTGACAAATTGTTGTCCATTATACCTTGTATTGAGAAATAAACATCACATATTGATGTATCTGTATTTTTCTGACCATTTGTCACGTTGTAAGCGGAACGCTACAGTATATTTTCTTGACAAATTGTTGTCCATTACACCTTGTATTGAGAAATAAACATCACATATTGATGTATCTGTATTTTTCTGACCATTTGTCACGTTATAAGCGGAACGCTACAGTATATTTTCTTGACAAATTGTTGTCCATTATTATGAACTTGCATTTGTATGCGGATTTTATATTTGAGGACGAACCTATAAACAGTTTGGTACTTTGTTCAGGGTAACTGAGATAGTTCATACTCCAACACCCGATAATTTTTTATATCGGTATAGTTGTCCTCCCTCATAGTAACGACTATTACATAAGTTGGAGATTAGAGACGTTTTTAAATAAATACTTTGTAACTCCATGTAACCAGATTAATAATGCTATATTTATATTTTACGACCAACACATAGACAGTTCACCAAACTTGTCCAGATTTTTGGTGTTTAAACCCATATACATCCTGGTAAATCACTGACCGCAGTGGCAGGATTGGGGTCGCCTGTATCATATGATTGTATTATATTTACCATTACGAGAGCGTACAGTTCCAGTTCATATTTTTTATAATAAATTTATAGATCAACATTGCCATGTATGTTTATGCCCATATATATATATATATATATATATATATATATATATATATACATCTATATATATATATATATATATATATATATATATATATATATATATATATTTATATATATATATATATATATATATATATATATATATATATATATATATATATATATATACGAGCTCGTATATTACATTTTTTTTGCGTCCCAAGGTCTGATGTTCGACCATTAGTTCTATGCTGTTAGGCTGATGTTCGTTGCAGCTACTACATTTTAAGATTGTTAAATACTAAATGAATATTAATCAATTCTGTTAAATATTGCCAAAGTATTTTTTTTGTTTTGTTTTTATTTGTGTTGTTTGCACAACCCATGAAAATCGTATGCGATTATTTTTTTAATTTTAATTTTTAATTTTTTTTAATTTTATTTAAATGTTATCATTAAGTATGTTATCATTATGGTGATGACTAACGCACAGCGTTGTTCATATTGATATTGTTAAGAAGTAGTGTACATCAATACTGTTCAATGGCGAAGTGTATCAACAAATTTTATGTATCCCCCGTTTTACGCATTATAAATATAATAGGATCCCTCGTTTTACGAACAAAATATTTATCATTATTTTTTAATTTGTATTTATTTACTTTTTATTTTTATTTTTTTTCTCTCTGAGAGACTCTACCAATAGGTTAAACCTAGTCGTTTATAACAGTCACTAGCATGAGGTACTTAGTTGATAGTACGCAAATGTCTCCCTCTGGGATACATTTGTGTGGCCAGGGACGTATGTGACCGCTTGACCTTTCACGCTAGCTTTGACCCTCCTACTTCACGATAAGCATTTATATGTGCTAGAAAATGCTACAGGTAAGAATGACAGACCTTAAAAGCAAATAAGACGTTTTTACACAAAACGCAGCATTCATTCAAAGTTCAGTTGCCGTTACTGCTCTGACAGGGTAAACGTAGGTCAGTCCCAGATAATAATGAATGGGTTTTATAAGCGCGAAAGTAGGAAATGAATGTTTGTGTGATCTGGTTTTTTTTTCCTATTGTTAAGTTGGAAAAGATCACACATGTGAAAATAAAGTCGAAATAACAGAATGTCGTGTGCAAAAAGGTCTAAAAGCTGAGGAACGGAGTGCAAATGTTAATTATTGTGTCGTGTGAAAAAAAGGACGGGTCGTGTGAAAAAAGGCGGGAAAAAAGGAGAAATAGTATAAATAGAAGAGTTGTGGGCGATAGGTAGTGATTTCGGGACTTAGGATTCCAAGGATACCATGATTTTAGACTAGAGGATTTTTACAGATAGCGTTAGGTGAACTTCGTCTTTGAGGATACCAAGACAAGTTTTTGAGTAAACAAATCAGTAAATTATTTCTTGTAGATATACATATATTATTCTATCTGGATGTACCTACATTATTCAGTTGGATTACATATTTTTTTCATATCGGATAACCAATCATCATTGTGAAATTTACAGTGTTTGTCTAATTACATCAATAAACTCTAATTGAATTTTTCTACATTGCTGTTTGTGGAACTTTACAATAATTTCTTGTGGATATACGTTGTTGTGCTGAAACTGTTTTGCTTATCACCAAACTCAAAGGGAAGAACATTCCTGGGTTGAAAAAAATAACAAAAGGTCAAGTATTACGATCTCTGGCGGAACGCCAATTAGCACTTGAACCAACACAACATATGAAGGATAAACTCTGACTACATAACAATCAATATAACTACTAGTGCCGCATTCAACTGACGCGGGCACACTGCCATGATATGGACTCAAGTCTAAAGAGACCCTGACACCATCACCAGAACTGCCATGATATGGACTCAAGTCAGAAGAGACCCTGACACCATCACCAGAACTGCCATGATATGGACTCAAGTCAAAAGAGACCCTGACACCATCGCCAGAACTGCCATGATATGGACTCCAGTCAGAAGAGACCCTGACACCATCACCAGAACTGCCATGATATGGACTCAAGTCAAAAGAGACCCTGACACCATCACCAGAACTGCCATGATATGGACTCAAGTCAGAAGAGACCCTGACACCATCACCAGAACTGTCATGATATGGACTCCACAAGGAAAGCGAAAGCAAGGACGGTCAAAAGCCACCTGGCGGAGAACTGCGGAGGCGAAGATGCCAAGCTTGAACCAGAGGGGCACCACACGAAGGATGGCTGTCGACCAAGCAAAGTGGAGACAGTTTGTTGCTGCCCTACAAGAAGCCACTAGGCGTGATGGTCACTGATTGCTTTATCAGTCAGCAACCAAGGACTAATGTGGAGACAGTTTGTTGCTGCCCTACAAGAAGCCATTAGGTGTGATGGTCACAGATTGCTTTGTCAGTCAGCAACCAAGGACTAATGTGGAGACAGTTTGTTGCTGCCCTACAAGAAGCCATTAGGTGTGATGGTCACTGATTGCTTTGTCAGTCAGCAACCAAGGACCAAAGTGGAGACAGTTTGTTGCTGCCCTACAAGAAGCCACTAAGTGTGATGGTCACTGATTGCTTTGTCAGTCAGCAACCAAGGACCAAAGAAGAAGAGGAGTATGGAGGTTAAGAAATCTATTTTATTCCCAGTTTATTGATGAGATAAGCGAGCCTCAATCATATTTTTCTGTGTGACGTTACATCTTTCAATCCCCGCTCCATCCTGTCGTCACAATAGTTTAGACCCCCTTCCCCCTCACTGCGTGACGTAATACTTGAACGACCCCCAACAAAAAATACAATTATTTTTCGAATTATGTCTGTCTACTGCTGGTGATGAAATAGTTTGTGAAGTTCCCGTCTGTTGATTTTTAAGATGTCGTTAAATAACTGCCCATAGAAATTTAAGCGCCAGACAATCAATACAGTAGAACTCCATTTATCCGAACCCCAATTATCCGAACATCCAATTATCCGAACACTTTGTCCAGAAAAAAAAAACCAGGTGCCACCAGTCACGTTAGACTACAATTCTGAATCTTTTGATGCGGCAAGCTTCAAATGTGTGCGAACAATTTGTAGAGGATGGGATGAGCTAATGGTCGGTCGCTTACATACAGGAAGTCGTTAGATCATTATATCATAAAGTCAGTTAATATCTGGTTTACCAATCCAGTGTACGAGTGCGTTCTAGGCAGAACACTGGCTAAACAGACAGTTCAACTTAAAATAATTGTCTCTGCTACCACAGCAGAATAATTTTGGTGTACAAGTATTTCTCTGTGCGATAAGGCATCTTCCAGTAGGCCTAATGCATATAAAAGGAACCGCAATGTTTTGTCAATTGAAACGAAAACAGAAATTATCAAGAGACTAGGAAACAGTGAAACTGTGTCTTCACTTGCCAGAATTTTCAATGTTGGGAAAGCTACCGTCTCTGACATCAAAAGTAACAAGGATAAAATTATGAGTTTTGCATCGAAATTGGATAGTGAAAATGGGTCGAAGAAACGTAAAACCATGAGAAATGCGAAAGATTTGAAATTGGAAGAGGCTTTGTATATATGGTTTGTGCAAAGAAGAAGCAAAGGGGAACCTATCTCTGGCTCTCTATTGTGTGAAAAGGCACTTCAGTTCAACAATCAACTTGACGGTCCTCCTGACTTTAAGGCTAGCCAGGAATGGTTAAGAAACTTTAAATCTCGTCATGGCATACGAGAATTGGAGATTCAAGGGGAATCTTTATCTAGCGATGCAACTGCCGCTGAAAATTTTAAAGAAACACTCTTGGCTTTTTTGGAAGAAGAAGGTTATTCACTCGATGATGTGTATAATGCCGATGAGACTGGCTTATACTGGAAATCAATGCCTCAAAAATTACTTGCATCTCAGCGCAAAGCAGCTGCCCCTGGGTTTAAAAAGTGCAAATAGAGAGTAACGATTTTGGTAGCCGCGAATGCCAGTGGAAGTCATCATTTACCGGTGCTAACGATCGGCAAAGTCAAAAAACCACGTTGTTTAAAGAATGTGACATGTCTCCCATTGTGCTACACAGCACAGAAGAGTGCTTGGATGAATAGTGAAATATTTCTTGATTGGTATACAAATCAGTTCATCCCAAATGTGAAGAGGTTGAGAGAACAAGAAAAGAAAACTGGAAAAGTAATTCTTCTACTGGACAATGCACCATCTCATCCAGAGATGGATACATTGAATGCAGTTGATGCAAATTTTAAAGTAATTTTTCTGCCTCCTAATGTAACAGCACTGATTCAACCAATGGATCAGGGTGTTATAGCAAAACTTAAAAAGATGTACAAGAAGGAAGTCCTGCGTCGTTTATTGTTGGCTGAAGATGAAGAAAGTGTGGTGGCGTTTTCCAAAAAAGCTTAATCTCAAAGACTGCTGCTATATGTTAGCTGATGCTTGGACCACCCTGTCACAAGATAATCTCAACAAGGCTTGGAATAGATTGCTTGGGAAAAAAGGAGGAAATGAAACTACTGCAGTGGACACAAATGATGATTGTATAAATGAAGTTGTGGAACTGTTTCAAGCAATGCCCGGATTTTCGGACTGTGACAAAGATGATGCACACACGTGGCTAGAAGATGATAATGATTCTGGTTTTCAGTTTTTGAATGACGAAGAAATTTTGTCTTTTGTGCAAGAAGAAAACCAAATACATGTAGTGACCGATGATGAAGACTCCTCAGAAGTACATGATGTACTTGTAGATTATGAAGAAAACCCAAAACGTCGACCAAGTCCTGAAGAGGCCTTTATAGCACAAGAAACCGCGATGGCTTGGTACGAGCAAGAAGATGACAGCTGTCCTACACAGCTTCTGCTGTTGAAGAGAATGCGGGACTTAGCAGCCAAAAGGAGACTATCCAGTTTGGTGCAAAAGAGGATTCCTCATTATTTTAAATAGTGGGCTACATCTGTGCAAGTACATGTATACGTAAGTTGCGCATGGTTTTGAATCGTTTGTAATGTTATTTTGAAAACATTTCTCTTTCTTAAAAAAACATAATTAATACAAATAGTACATGCACTGCTGTGTAATAAAAGATTTTGGTGATACGGTGATCTAATACAGTGTGGGTATTATTATTACAGTACAAGTAAATATGTTTTAATGTGTATTTCCCTTGTGATGGTTAATTATTTTTAGAAATACGAGCGTATGTGTACATGTACTCGATACATTATGTAATCCAATTATCCGAACATTTGATTATCCGAACGATGCTCGGTCCCAAGGGGTTCGGATAAATGGAGTTCTACTGTATGAATAAACCAGAAACGCCAGAGCGCAATGATTTTGCAGAAATAGGTCAGCTGTTATTATTTTGGCGGCAACATCCCTGAATTTTGATTGGCGTAAATTGCTTTGCTTGTCTGCGATGTAAAGATGTAATTTTCACACCGAAACAGTTCAAACATGAAAATGTGTTTATTATTGACATGCACATTATACACACACATACACATATACGTGCTCTTAAAAAACATCAGAAGAATACACACATGCAAACATCCACATTCGGATAAATCTGTATATAGTTGTATGAAAAGATCACCAAAGTGGAATTGATAAGAAGAAGCGTAAAAGTGTCAATGGAACAAGAGATGAGAAGAAGCCGCGAGTGATTTAATAGGAAACCTATTAGTAGTCATACATGGCAGTCCTTGTTCTCGAATCCCCCCACACATCATTACCTTCATCATCGCATTACACCTTTTAATTGAACATTGTGACATTTTTGGTTACTCTCGAACGGTCTTGCTCAATTATTGGACCCGTAAGTTGTGTGCCTCCATGATCCTCGAGATCATCAAGTAACAATACAGAGATCATCAAGTAACAATACAGAGATCATCAAGTAACAATACAGAGATCATCAAGTAACAATACAGAGATCATCAAGTAACAATACAGAGATCATCAAGTAACAATACAGAGATCATCAAGTAACAATACAGAGATCATCAAGTAACAATACAGAGATCATCAAGTAACAATACAGAGATCATCAAGTAACAATACAGAGATCATCAAGTAACAATACAGTCAGCTAAAAGTTCCTCATCATCACCATCAGGTCCCCAAGGAGCATAGAACTTCAACAACTTACTTACTTACTTAGTCGTTCCCCTTCTACTGTGAGGTGTAGAGGTTTGGAAGAGAGAGCGCCAGACTATCCTATTGGCTGTCTTCCTCCTGGCCTGGTTCCATTCTAGTCCTCGGTCCTTCAAAGATTGTCTAATGTTGTCCTCCCAGCGGACTCTGGGTCGTCCTGGGGGTCTGGATCCTTGGCTCTTTGTTTCCCATGCTTGTCGTGGTAGCCGATCTTCTCCCATTCTGCAGACATGGCCAAACCATCTTAGTTGGGACTGTTCTACTTGGGTCTGCAGGGGGTGGGATTTTAGGCCTTGACGTATCGTCTGGTTGCGTACCATGTCTCTTCTTGTTACTTCAACCACCTTCCTCAGATACCTCATTTCTGAGGTTTGGATCTGGCTTTTGTGGGTTGTAGTCATTGCCCATGACTCGCATCCATATGTCAAGACTGGGACATAGGTGGAGCGGTATACAGCCATCTTCGTTTTCTTACCAACCTCTCTCTTGCTGAGGAATCCTCGATTTATGGCCTGAAAAAGTCTCCCAGCTGCTGCTTTTCGAGTGGCCAACTCTTCTTTGATGCCTCCCTTTCGGTCAATAATAGCTCCGAGGTATTTAAAGTGGTCTACCTGCTCCAGGACCTGTTCTCCCAGCTTAATCTGATGTCTTCTTTCTTCTCGTGATATCACCATGGATTTTGTTTTAGAGCTGCTTATGACCATCCCTCTCTTCTCCAGCTCTTCCTTCCAGACTTGCAGGTTGAATTGGAGATGTGCCTCTGATTTAGCAATCAGGGCAACATCATCAGCAAATGCCAGCTCTGAAATACAGACCTGTCTCATCTTCCAGTACCCGAGAACTTCAACAAACTTGATATCTTATTTCATCATCTCAGAATTTTTCCATGTCTTCCTATTCCTTTTTTTTTATATCTCCAGTTCTTTTCTCCATGTGTTCTTCTCACCTTTTTACCCTGTGGGTTCCAGAACAAGGTCTGCATTGTGATAGCTAAACAGTTTCCTCAGTGTGTGTCCCATCCATCGCCAGCGTTTTCGTCTTATCTCTTTTCTTTTTTCTACTGACGAGTGTTTACTTTTCGTCATCAGTACGACATTGGTTTTCTTATCGTACTGCTTCCTTCCTTTTTATTCTATACAAGCATCCATTTATGAAAGTTTGTGACTTCTTGCATGTTCGTTTTATTGTTTTCTATGTTTCAGAGCCACTTAATAGGACTGACTTGACATCTGAGTTGAAGAATCAGATTTCTATGCTGCTCTTGACTTGTATATATTTCCCAGTGCAATGAAAGCTCCACTAGCCATTTGCATTCTTATTTTGATATCACTATTTGTCCCTGCTGTAAATGTGTACCTGACTATGCTCTTGATTTAGGAAAGGCAAAAGCAGCGAGGCAAGGTACTGGTAACCCCACCTCTCGATGCTGGACGTAGTATGGTGAAGTCTCTAACACTTCACTCCCCTACGGCAGTATCTGCTATGAGAATATTGTTAACTTTTTTTTTATTCCCCCCCCCCCCCCGCCCCCAAACTGTTAATTAACAGCTACAGGGCTGTTACGTGTCGTTTTGATGTAAATGTTAATATTACATAACAGGAGGGTTCCTGTAGCCAAGATGACTTCTAGGGTAGTAAGTCTCTAACGACACCGCAACCAGCACACACGACTCAGAATTATTTGAATTACAACTGGCGACGTGGACAATATAATTTATTCAAGACTGCACACAGCTCCACAGGTAATACAGTTTAGGCCAACAATATAATGGCATATAATCGACAGTCAGTCCATATCAAGAAGGCTGTCATTTTGTTCTCAATATGATTTTATATTTTATTAGTAATCACAGAACTCCATTTTTAATCACTTTAACACGCAGGAGCTCAAACACGTACGTCCACTCGCCATGACACACAATCCTCTCTGCCCCGCACTTCTGTCCCTCTAGTCTCACGTGAGCCAGCCAAGCATATCGGCTTAACGTAGCTAACCCGTCTTTTCCAGTGACCCGTATAAAATAAACAAACAAAGAGCCCCGTTGAGCTAAACCTACATTAGGCACACTTGTTATGAATTTTAATCATAACAGTAATATATAATTGTTCTTACAATCAAGAGAAATAAATGGCGTTATCAGGCTTTGTTTTACAAAGTAATACAGAAAAAATGTAAAAGTAATATTTTGCTAGGATACACTAGTGAATTGCTACAAATAACAGCAAACGACGAAACACTCCAACAAGATGTGAACCGATGTCTACATCTTAGAAGGGCTGTGGAGTCGGTGTCAGGAGTCGGAGTCATGAAGTCGGTCGTTTGTTAGAGGAGTCGGAGTCGGTTAAAAATGTCCGGATTCCGAATTTTATGCTATGTAACTGTAGTCGCAGTCAGGACTTGTAGTCGGATTTGAACTTTTAAATTGTTAGGAGTTGCAAATTTTTTGGGTCGACTCCGCAACCCTGCATTTCAGCTCCAGTATAGACTGAATAGGAGGAATATACATCGATATCAGAATAAGAATACAAAAGAGAAGCGCAGCTTTCATTGCATTGATAAATATTAGGAAGGCAAAATAAATCATGTTCAACACAAAAATCCTAATTTTCAACTCAGATGTGAAGCCAGTCCTATCATATGGCTGTGAAACATGCAGAACAAAAACAAAACAGACAACCAAGAAGTTACTGATTTTCATAAACGCTTGTTTTTTTTGTTTTTTTTAAAAAGAATTTTCTTCTTTCCTCTTTTTTGCTTCTTATGTGTGCATGAAGTCACTATTGCAGCTGGTCCCCATACATACGCCTGCATGAAAGAATACGTGAGCTCTTGCAGATGTGGCTTCTGTAGCAACTTTTTTTAAACCATGAGGTTATCAGCCGAATGCATTGATGGAATAGAAGGATTGAAATGGTGTGATATGATCGCAAATGAAGAACTGACGGGAAGAACCAGACAAGAACTAGCAGAAAAAGGGATTAGACTTTGACGATGACTTTGGACAGAACAGACGTGAAAGAAAGTTGTTGACAGCATTTTATTATCAGACAGTCTTTTTTCTGGAATCCACAGGGTAAGAAAGATGAAGGGAGACGGAAAATGACACGGAGAAGAGAACTGGAGATACACGAAAGGGGTTTAAAAAACATAAAAGACATCGAATGGATGGCACAAGACTGGAATACGTGAATTTATTGAAGGCCTATGGTAAGGTACTAATGATGATGATGATTATGATGACGATGACAGTAGAATCTCAGTAGAAAGAAGACGTGGGCATATTTTTTTTTAGCAATCTTCGTATCAAATGTTCTGGAATTAAGAGAAAAAAGAACCAGACTGCAACAGATAGGAAAGCCCTAACCACAAAATACAAAGAGAATCCATTATCCAATCTACAACTGGATCCATGCATACACAGATGAACCAGCAACAAATACATCAGAAGATGATCATGGAGGTGCCCTTCTGCGCTTAGGCTCTGGTACATACAAAAAAATAAGCTGTTGGTGTCAACATGAACATTCTCAAGTAACTTCAGGGCAGAAATGGGCCTTGAAAACGGCAGCAGAGGTTCTAATGACAGAGGAAAGCACCGAGAGACAAGTTGCTTTCTTCACAGACGCACTGTCAGTAATTGCAACCCTGAAGAGTCTAACTAATTCAGACCTGGATTATCTAAGAGCAGTGCTCCACAAAACTATGTCAACGATTCAAGAATTGTGACCCAATGGATCCCATCTAACTGTAACTTCCCAGGCAATGATGAGGCTGATAGACTGGCAAAGGAAGGTGGAAAGCTTTCTTAGTCTGATACAAGCATACATTTCGAAGGAGCAAAGAGCTTTATCAGAATCAGATACAAGAACAAATGGGATGCAGAGCATCTAGATTGTCGTGAAACGAGTGTGTGTAAACCCACTTCTTAGTTTAATCATTATGTCAGGATACAGATTTGCCCCAGCCAATCAACGCACAGTCGCTGAGCCAGAATAAATTACACGAAGTATACGCCAGGAAAAACTTAAGCCCTGTTTTTCGGATGTCGGTTGCGGCCATCTTGCCACCCAAAATGGCGGAAAAAAACAGAATAAAATTAGGCTGTACGGAGCATGGTACTAAACCGCATTTAGCCAATCAGCTTGCCACGCCGAGAACCAACCAAAAGCTTTCCTTAAGCAGTATAAGTTACCTCATTTACGCACACCCCAACACGAAGCCAGATAAGACGACCGACTGAAGAAGAGGAGCTGTCAACCTTGATTTATTGCTTACCTGCGTGCATTGACCTGGCAGACTGCTTCGCTAGTCGAGTCACTGGCCTGTTTTTAAATCTTAGAGGGTAAATATATATTTACTATAACTTGTAGGAAAATAGGCCTACAGCAGATATATAATGTTTGTATTTGTTGTGTGTCATTTATACTACCTGCACCTGTATATATTTAATATAAATTGTTTCAATATGAACGTATCAGGTTACTGATTGTATCTTGGGAAATTAGGCATATTGATTGTATTTCCTGATATCTTCTTCTTCTTCTTCCTCGTTCGCCCTGAAAAGGACGGTGGTTGCGTTGTGTCTGTTTACGCCTAAGCTGCGATATCTGCACCTTTCGGTCGACACATCCGACTTCAGCACGGCATTTTTTAGGGACCGGGTTTGCCTTCCCTTTGCGATCCGCACTCGCTCAGCCAGACTGCACTGCTGCAGACTGTTTCCAGGACCACCACGTGGAGGTGGAGTACGGTCTTGACCAGCTCTGGTTCGCTGGTCCTGATGCAAGCAGTACAGCTATGGGTCGCTGACTGCATTCACTATTGCTGCATCTTGAGGTCTCATTTCCTGACATGATTGATGAAGACGAAGACTAATATGATTCATACTTCAATCTATTGTCTCATATAACTTCAATCTATTGTCTCATATAAAACCAACTGAAATATAACCAAAACAGTCCTTGTTAGGACGCAATCTATTGTCTCATATAACTTAATCTATTGTCTCACATAACTTCAGTCTATTATCTCAGATAAAACCAACTGAAATATAACCAAAACAGTCCTTGTTAGGACTCAATCTATTGTCTCATATAACTCAATCTATTGTCCCATATAACTCCAACCTGATATATCACCAAACAGTCCTCGTTTCATATACTCCTATCATTAGAACACAACAATATTGTTAGGATATATGTTACCATCCAGGAAAGCACTTGTCAGAGAGGGCCTGGTATATTATAGGAGGAAGGACATTGTTGTATCACACCTATGTATACATATTATTGGATGTATTCATGTATTGAATTTATATTATGGGATGTATTCATGTATTGAATGTATTCATGTATTGAATTTATATTATTGGATGTATTCATGTATTGAATTTATATTATTGAATGTATCCGTGTATTAGTTTATCAGAAAGAATGTTTTGCAAGTAGACACCTGTCTTGTCTCGCTATTGTTAACTCATACTGAGCCATGTTGCCATTCATCCTACATGCAGACACCTGAGACACACGCTCATTTCATAAACACTAGAAATAGGTGGGCTTGATGACAGAAATTAGCCCGTATTTTTACTTGTTACAGGTTTTATTCGTGTCATCAAACCTGAGGTCGTATGTCCAGTCAATCCAGTTGCCTGGAACTTCACAGGAGCACAGAGACTGTACCTGAGATACATCTTTAGTCCCCCTCAGTCTTGGGTGGGCTAACGAAACGATAATCAGCGGGTGTTGTGTGCAAGAAATTACGGACAGAACTTTTGAGAGATGAGTACACATTAGTACTATTTCCGTCGGCAATTGTGAGCATTTAAGTCTATGAAGAAAACGTGAATTAGCATAGTAAGAGACAAACAGCATAGCTGATAAAGTTTATATATTTAATTAACAGCACAGCTGATACATTTACTATACTTAATTAACAGCACAGCTGATACAAATTTGTTTCCTATAATTGGAAAACTTGTTGTAATATATATATCTATATAAATATAATATTTGTAAATCATTTGTAAACTTACAAATCCATTACATTCCATCTTCCAACATCCATCTTTGAGCACAAGAGTAGATAGTGTATATACTAAATAAATAATAGGGAAATTGTAGTTGAACGACTTGTCAATTTTTTTACAATTGTTAAGTAAAATCTGTTTCCTTGTTTTTTTAATATCACAGTTAGTTACACAGCGGGGGTGGCAATTGTATGACTGTCTCCACTCTACTAATTTTTCGAGATCAGCTCATTCACAGCCGTAACTAATTTGTGATACCAGTAGTTCTCTCAGACACTGGGACTTCACCACTTTCTGCAGAAATTCTATTTCTGTAATTGTCAGTACTATACTGATCCTAGAGCCAATAAAAACCTCACGCCACATAGATCACACACAAAATGATGCGTATTACCAGCAAGTGGTAATCTTCAGACTCCGCACGGTCTGAAACAGATTGGGATATTCAACAAGCTAAAGATAGGAACTACTGATGAGTGTGACTGTGGCACTGATACGGTGACTACTGAACATCTGCTTTAAAGATGAGTAATAGAAAAAGTACATACGGCCGTCACTAGTACCATTCCTGGGAAAACACTGCGGAGATATAAATAGCCTCAAGCTGACCACTGCTTTGTTT
This sequence comes from Oreohelix idahoensis, assembly GCA_024509875.1. Classification (NCBI taxonomy): domain Eukaryota; kingdom Metazoa; phylum Mollusca; class Gastropoda; order Stylommatophora; family Oreohelicidae; genus Oreohelix; species Oreohelix idahoensis. The sequence goes on along the minus strand of JAMPIV010015264.1, from coordinate 13,304 downwards.
GAAAATATTCAGAGTAGACGACGTCTGAGAGTGTACGCAGAAAAATAATAACATCAAATAATAAATCTATTGGAACTATTAAGCAAAAAACAAACGATTGGAACTATTAAGGGGACAAAAAAACGATTGAAACTATTCAGCAAAGACAGAAACGACCTGAAAATAAAATTATTTTTACTGGGGTATATATCATTATTACATATTTTAAAAAATTATAACCAAGAGTTTCATCCCATCTTATCAGTCTCTGTAATGCTATTCCGCCACCAGCCAACGTTTTGCTACGTTGTATCGATTGCTAATTTTCAAAATACTCGTAGAAATACTCTGTCGTCTAAAAATGTTTTGTCATTCACAAAAGTGCATCTTCAATTTTGATTATACTTTAAAAACGGGAAACAAATTGTGCTATTACGCTGTTTCTGTCAAAATCTTTTACCAGTTCGACTTCATTTAGTACAAACTTCGTGCACTATTGTGCACTTTAGCGATATTTCATCAGTGTGACGAAAGTACTGAGATTCTGTCTTTCAAATGGCCCATGTCTTTTTCCCCTTGCATTTTAGGAGGGATTACAGAAAAATCCTTCCGCATGTTTCTTCTCCTTCTATTTATTTACGTTTTTCAGAGAGATTACGGTGGAGTTTCATCTCATCTACATCTATGTTCCTTCTCTATGACTAGTAGTCTTGTTTAGTGTTGGTGTGTAGGGAACTGTTGCATTATTATTCTAGACGAAGGACTTTAGGGCCTAGATCAGATTGGCACCAGTTTTAGTCTTTTTAAAGATATGGCATGCGGCTAGACGCATTTTCGGGAATATATATATATATATATATATATATATATATATATATATATATATATATATATATATATATATATATATATATATATATATATATATATATATATATATATATATATATATATATATATATATATATATATACAATTCCGACATTGTTGCTTCATTTGCTACAAGAGGGTAGGGCTTAATCCCGTTTCTTTGTCTAAAACCCATGCACGTTGCATCAGAATGATCTAAGGTTCTGATTGGCTGAGAGCTAACTGCAGTTGAAATGCAGAGCTCCCATTGGCTTAGAACCACGCCGCGCATATGACGTCATAAAGTCGGCGCGTGGGGTCTTGATAATAAATACGCCCGAATTTCATAAGTTCGGTCTCTAAAAATTAATTGCCAAGCCGCGTTCCTGATTCAAATTATCGATTGCCTTTCAGTGGGAAAATTCGAAATTTGGTAAGCAGAATTTTCGTGGTAACTTTATTTAATTTTTGTCTAATCCTAGGCCGATCAGTAAAGTTTCTTGGGAAGTTTAAGTTTAATGTTAATTCTTATCGCCAGAGCCATCAAATATTATCTTAGTGATAGACTTGAGAAACTGTAGAGGTTCATAATAATTCCTTAATTCAGGAATAGCGGTATGGTTAAAAAGTTGAGATGCCACGGACGTGCTTTGTATTTATTGCAAAGTGGGTCGGGAGAGAAACCCGCATCTCTGTCGTAGGTAAATGTACAGAATAGCGGGAGTCTGTGTATTTGTGATTTTATTGAGAATGTAATGCTACAAGTTATTTATATTATATAGTTACCCATCTATCTGTAAGCCCGGGAGTGATAGAGGTATTAATTGAAGCACGTGGGTGCTGTCATTAATGTATACTTATGCAGAAGCACGTGGTGGTAAAGAATGGTAAACACGTGTTGGTAACTATCGAGATGTATTTGATAACCTGGGTTTATGTATAACTTTTAAGCAGTATGTATATGCTAGCATCTAACAGGGTTATACGTTATTAATTAAGTATTGTGGTTCTGAGTAAGAAGACGGAGATGAATTATTTCTTTTAAAGGAAAGTATTTTGTATTACATTTTTGAAAGTGATTAGTGACGGGAATTTTAGGAATTCCTAGAGAGGTCTAGTTATTTTGTGTTAAGCATTTTACTGCATTCAGTGTCAGCGAGAAGTGGGCCAAAGTATTTTGGACAGGTAGATAGGCCTCCGTAGAATATTGTTGTGATTGTAACCAGCCAGGCAGAACCCTAAGCCAGACGGTCTGTGCGTTGTATTACCGGGTAATGTTTACTGTGGGCTCAGGTAGAGAAGGGAACAGTGGGGGAGCGGACTTTGTTGGCATGATTAATTGGGATGGTAGTGCAGAAGGGAAGAGAGTAGGGGAGTTAAGTGTTAAAGACTTAAGGGTTAGTCAGGGAGTTATATGTTATTAGAAATGTATTATTACTGTGTTTAGCTGTTGTATTTGTTTCTGTCTAAACAGCAGGTATCGCGGCTTGTTTGAGGGAGTTGAGCGGAAGTTTGCGATAACTTTCTCCCGGCAAACAAAGTTGGCACTCTCACACAGAGCAGGGTTTGAGATCTTGCCAGAGAAGGACGAAGAAAAGAGAAAAACCCGTTTTCCCAGGCAGGGGAAGACATTTCTCTAGTGGAACTAGGATTTGTGGATAAATCCATGAGCGCTGAAGCTCGTTCTGTTACACACGCAAATTTGGCATGCTGCCAGCGTTGTCGTAATTATTTCGCTTCGTAGCGGCCATAATAACGCCGAAGGCCTGAACCCATAGGAGGGAGAGGGCAGGTAACTCCAGAGGTGTTTGGAGAAACCAGCTACCTATTCTAATTTCCAGAATCCAGTGGGGTTCTTTTTAAACCTTATTCATCAGTTCCAGAATGGTGGAGAGAGAGAGGTTGACCATACTCTCCACAGAAGTCGTTGCAGTGTTGTCCCAAGTATAGCAGATGACAGCTGCTGACGTTTTTTTGACGAGTTAATTGGGTAGCAGTGTGCAAGAGATTTCAGGATAGGCTGTGTAGAAACAGAGTCTGCGCAGAGTTGGTGTAGACACTTTGTAGTTGTTCCAGCTGACTGTGCACCTAACATTTAATTTAGAATAGTTGTTGAAGTGGAGAATTGACATCTGAGACCCCACCTAGGGCAGTGTGGTTTATTTTGTTTAATCCTAACTTCTGTCCCCATACAGGTTGCCTTTTTGAGGGAGAAGGGTTGGGGTTGATGCATTTTAACTGTGCTTGATTGTTGTTTTCAGGTGTGCATCCTCGCACTTTATGTATGGGACATGCATATGTTTGTTTGTTTATAGGTGTATAATAAACTTGTATAAATTGTAGCTGGCATCAGTCATTTCATTTAGTACAGTAGCTATATGTTGTCTGTATCTTGGTGTTTGTGAATCTTAATTGAACCTTATCCCCATAGGGTAGTCAGAGGTGGTTCGAAACTATAGCCAGCAGAAACGTCCGAAATGGCGAGGAAAGAGTCTAATCTAGGTTCTCAACCTCGGGGCCAATAGTTTCACTTTCCCATATGCACTATCATTTTCTTCAAAATCTAATTTTCCAGTCTTCCTTTTCACTAGTGTCTTGTCACTATATGTAGACAGTCTCTAGTCCTAAATCCATTTCGTGACAAAGTGGGGGGCTATCGTCCTTGGGATAAATTATGTGATTGTATCTACATTCATAAATTGTCTCTATAGGGAAGTTCTGGAAATAGATTTCTTAAAAATCCCCTAGACTTGAGCTATATTAAGACTGATCCAGCTATTAGTTTTTTCCACAGGTTGTAGTCAGTTAGATGGTAGTTGTAGTAAGGTTGTTTATGACTTAGAGGTAATTGATGGCTAATCGAATTTTTTTCTTAACAGGAAAGTAATTCGGGTTTTGGGTAGCTGGATAACTTGAATTTTTTCAGGTAGTTATTAGTCAGATTGGTGCCAGTCTGAGTTCGGGTTTTGGGACAGCAGTTATACAGAAAGTAGGTAACAGTAAATTTTTCTTGTTCCTTTTTTTGTCATTTCCCCTCGCTGTGAGTACTGCTGATTTGTCAGGTAAAATGGCTGAATTGGTCAAGCTACTTACTGCATGGAAGGACGCAGCTAAAAGCATGGGAATTGATGAGGCCGAGACTAGGGCTTACATTATGAGGGAACAGGACCGGCAGACGGAGAGAGAGAAAAGGGAAGCGGAGAAAGAAGAGAGGGCCCGACTGGCAGAGATGGACCTGCGTAAATTGGAAGTGGAGAAAGAAGAGAGGGCCCGACTGGCAGAGATGGACCTGCGTAAATTGGAAGTGGAGAAAGAAGAGAGGGCCCGACAGGCAGAGGAGAGAAAGGCAGAGAGGATGCTGGTAGATGACCAGAATAACTTTGAGGCTCTGCGTAACGCCCTGTTACAGCGATTTCAGTGGACTCCTCGGAAGTGCCAGACAATGTTTCGGGAAAGTCATCTGGAGAAAGGAGAAAGTTTTCCCCAGTTCGCCGAGAGGCTGAGGAATTACCTCACTCGCTGGAGAGAGTTGTCGGGACTGGCAAAATCTTTCGAAGGACTCGAAGAGCTCATCATGTGCGAACAGATAAAGGCCAACATGTCCCCAGACTTAAGGAAGTACCTGGCGGAGCAGGGCGCCCAGCGACTGGACCAGATAATTCGATTTGCAGAAAGGTTCCAGACGGCACAGGCCGAAGTACTGGGCCAGAAAAGAAAACACCCTGACCTGCCAGCCCCGGACAGAGGAGCATCTTCATCGCATTCGCCTTCCTCTTCAGCTCACCAACAGCAACGGCCGTCTCGAAAGGAGCCCTCTCCCAGTCATAACCTGCGCTCCCAGCCGCCTAACCGAACACAGGGGCCGACTTCTCATGAACCCGTCAGGAACCACGGAGATAATGAGAGATATTGTAGGTTCTGTCGGACTACCTCTCATTGGACAACACGGTGCCCAAACAAACAACCCGCTCATCAGGTGGCTTGTTTAAGGCCTGTGAGGGTGAAACAAGGGAAGAAGTGGAAACCCTTCCCGTCAGAGAAGTTGTTCTCCAACAGTGGACCAGCCGAAGTGAACGGGACTGAGACTACATGCTTATTTGACAGCGGGCTTACATACCCCAGCATAGTCGCCCGACATCTGGTGAAGCCCTGGCAGACGACTAAGGAAAATGTCAATATTGGTGGAGTTTTAAGGAAAGGGACTTCACAGTGCTTTCCCGTAGCCAATATTAAAGTGAAATGTAAGTTCGTGTCTGGCACCATCAAGGCAGCTGTAACGGCTCAGCCAGCCTATGACTTCATTCTCGGCAACCCATATTTAGTTTTGGGGAACCCGCCCACACCGATCCTTGCTGATGCAAAGGGGCCTACTGCAGGCCAGATACGTGGAAAAGGAGATCCCCTAATTCACAGAGCCCCGAGCGAGCTCGAACAGCCCTGTCGTGCTAAGGAGAGGTTAGAAGCCTCTCAGGACAGTGGTATGTTATATGCAGAGGCTAATTCGTCTGTCAACCATTTGCATCCTAACGGACAAACGGTGGTGACGCCTCTGATTCAGGAAGTACACTCTTTGTCGTTGGGAATTAGGCCCCCGATGGTATTAGCTCCTTCAAGTGAGGGACATACCGACAAGAGCGGTATTACATATGTCAACGACCAGCGCCATCTTCATAGGGCACAAGATAGCGGTCTGAGCGAGCATATAGTTCCAACCAGCCCTGGAGCCCCATCCGACCAGCACTTTACTCAAACGGAGGAGGACAGTGATCTGAGTATCCGTTTGCCTATAAACGGAGATGGGCCCCACAACTCTCGTATCTCGTTTACAGGAAACGACTCTTGTAACGAGGAGCCTGAAAAATTGGCTATATTTTCCAATTTGTTTCAAGGAACATTGGAACCAGTCACTGGGAGCTTTATCTCAGATTCTCCGCGATCTAACGGGATCTTAAACCGTCAAGTTTCACTGCAGGACACATTCCAACTGACGCCAGTAACTCTCACAGGGGAGGGCAAGGTTGAGGGTAGAACTAGGGTGTTAGACGGAGAGCTCCCGTGGTCTACAGTTTCATCTCACCAACTTTTCAGGCCAGAAAAGAGTGAGAAAAGCGGCCTTACGCATTTGCAAGGAGCTACTTGGGAGAGCTCTGTCCCGCTTCATGTTGGTAGTGGAAGAGCGAGTCCAGAACCACCGGCCATTAGACGGCACAGGTCCGAAGAGAGATCAACTCTCCCAACGGAGCATAGGAGCTCATTCTAGGAGAGGAAGAAGGAGGAAACGCAAAAGAGGAAGGTCGAAGAACACTGAATAGGAGGGGTAAGGACAGACAGCCTTGTAGACAGAGTTAAGGGCCAGTGTAAAACACATAGATTTCAGTAATGAGATCGTTGCTCAATCTTCGAAGGGGGGAGTGATGTGACGAAAGTACTGAGATTCTGTCTTTCAAATGGCCCATGTCTTTTTCCCCTTGCATTTTAGGACGGATTACAGAAAAATCCTTCCCCATGTTTCTTCTCCTTCTATTTATTTACGTTTTTCAGAGAGATTACGGTGGAGTTTCATCTCATCTACATCTATGTTCCTTCTCTATGACTAGTAGTCTTGTTTAGTGTTGGTGTGTAGGGAACTGTTGCATTATTATTCTAGACGAAGGACTTAAGGGCCTAGATCAGATTGGCACCAGTTTTAGTCTTTTTAAAGATATGGCATGCGGCTAGACGCATTTTCGGGATTATATATATATATATATATATATATATATATATATATATATATATATATAGATATATATATATATATATATATATATATATATATATATATATAGATATATATATATACAATTCCGACATTGTTGCTTCATTTGCTACAAGAGGGTAGGGCTTAATCCCGTTTCTTTGTCTAAAACCCATGCACGTTGCATCAGAATGATCTAAGGTTCTGATTGGCTGAGAGCTAACTGCAGTTGAAATGCAGAGCTCCCATTGGCTTAGAACCACGCCGCGCATATGACGTCATGAAGTCGGCGCGTGGGGTCTTGATAATAAATACGCCCGAATTTCATAAGTTCGGTCTCTAAAAATTAATTGCCAAGCCGCGTTCCTGATTCAAATTATCGATTGCCTTTCAGTGGGAAAATTCGAAATTTGGTAAGCAGAATTTTCGTGGTAACTTTATTTAATTTTTGTCTAAGCCTAGGTCGATCAGTAAAGTTTCTTGGGAAGTTTAAGTTTAATGTTAATTCTTATCGCCAGAGCCATCAAATATTATCTTAGTGATAGACTTGAGAAACTGTAGAGGTTCATAATAATTCCTTAATTCAGGAATAGCGGTATGGTTAAAAAGTTGAGATGCCACGGACGTGCTTTGTATTTATTGCAAAGTGGGTCGGGAGAGAAACCCGCATCTCTGTCGTAGGTAAATGTACAGAATAGCGGGAGTCTGTGTATTTGTGATTTTATTGAGAATGTAATGCTACAAGTTATTTATATTATATAGTTACCCATCTATCTGTAAGCCCGGGAGTGATAGAGGTATTAATTGAAGCACGTGGGTGCTGTCATTAATGTATACTTATGCAGAAGCACGTGGTGGTAAAGAATGGTAAACACGTGTTGGTAACTATCGAGATGTATTTGATAACCTGGGTTTATGTATAACTTTTAAGCAGTATGTATATGCTAGCATGTAACAGGGTTATACGTTATTAATTAAGTATTGTGGTTCTGAGTAAGAAGACGGAGATGAATTATTTCTTTTAAAGGAAAGTATTTTGTATTACATTTTTGAAAGTGATTAGTGACGGGAATTTTAGGAATTCCTAGAGAGGTCTAGTTATTTTGTGTTAAGCATTTTACTGCATTCAGTGTCAGCGAGAAGTGGGCCAAAGTATTTTGGACAGGTAGATAGGCCTCCGTAGAATATTGTTGTGATTGTAACCAGCCAGGCAGAACCCTAAGCCAGACGGTCTGTGCGTTGTATTACCGGGTAATGTTTACTGTGGGCTCAGGTAGAGAAGGGAACAGTGGGGGAGCGGACTTTGTTGGCATGATTAATTGGGATGGTAGTGCAGAAGGGAAGAGAGTAGGGGAGTTAAGTGTTAAAGACTTAAGGGTTAGTCAGGGAGTTATATGTTATTAGAAATGTATTATTACTGTGTTTAGCTGTTGTATTTGTTTCTGTCTAAACAGCAGGTATCGCGGCTTTTTTTTGAGGGAGTTGAGCGGAAGTTTGCGATAACTTTCTCCCGGCAAACAAAGTTGGGTTTGAGATCTTGCCAGAGAAGGACGAAGAAAAGAGAAAAACCCGTTTTCCCAGGCAGGGGAAGACATTTCTCTAGTGGAACTAGGATTTGTGGATAAATCCATGAGCGCTGAAGCTCGTTCTGTTACACACGCAAATTTGGCATGCTGCCAGCGTTGTCGTAATTATTTCGCTTCGTCCCGGCCATAATAACGCCGAAGGCCTGAACCCATAGGAGGAAGAGGGCAGGTAACTCCAGAGGTGTTTGGAGAAACCAGCTACCTATTCTAATTTCCAGAATCCAGTGGGGTTCTTTTTAAACCTTAGTCATCAGTTCCAGAATGGTGGAGAGAGAGAGGTTGACCATACTCTCCACAGAAGTCGTTGCAGTGTTGTCCCAAGTATAGCAGATGACAGCTGCTGACGTTTTTTTGACGAGTTAATTGGGTAGCAGTGTGCAAGAGATTTCAGGATATGCTGTGTAGAAACAGAGTCTGCGCAGAGTTGGTGTAGACACTTTGTAGTTGTTCCAGCTGACTGTGCACCTAACATTTAATTTAGAATAGTTGTTGAAGTGGAGAATTGACATCTGAGACCCCACCTAGGGCAGTGTGGTTTATTTTGTTTAATCCTAACTTCTGTCCCCATACAGGTTGCCATTTTGAGGGAGAAGGGTTGGAGTTGATGCATTTTAACTGTGCTTGATTGTTGTTTTCAGGTGTGCATCCTCGCACTTTATGTATGGGACATGCATATGGTTGTTTGTTTATAGGTGTATAATAAACTTGTATAAATTGTAGCTGGCATCAGTCATTTCATTTAGTACAGTAGCTATATGTTGTCTGTATCTTGGTGTTTGTGAATCTTAATTGAACCTTATCCCCATAGGGTAGTCAGAGGTGGTTCGAAACTATAGCCAGCAGAAACGTCCGAAATGGCGAGGAAAGAGTCTAATCTAGGTTCTCAACCTCGGGGCCAATAGTTTCACTTTCCCATATGCACTATCATTTTCTTCAAAATCTAATTTTCCAGTCTTCCTTCTCACTAGTGTCTTGTCACTATATGTAGACAGTCTCTAGTCCTAAATCCATTTCGTGACAAAGTGGGGGGCTATCGTCCTTGGGATAAATTCTGTGATTGTATCTACATTCATAAATTGTCTCTATAGGGAAGTTCTGGAAATAGATTTCTTAAGAATCCCCTAGACTTGAGCTATATTAAGACTGATCCAGCTATTAGTTTTTTCCACAGGTTGTAGTCAGTTAGATGGTAGTTGTAGTAAGGTTGTTTATGACTTAGAGGTAATTGATGGCTAATCGAATTTTTTTCTTAACAGGAAAGTAATTCGGGTTTTGGGTAGCTGGATAACTTGAATTTTTTCAGGTAGTTATTAGTCAGATTGGTGCCAGTCTGACAGCAGTTATACAGAAAGTAGGTAACAGTAAATTTTTCTTGTTCCTTTTTTTGTCATTTCCCCTCGCTGTGAGTACTGCTGATTTGTCAGGTAAAATGGCTGAATTGGTCAAGCTACTTACTGCATGGAAGGACGCAGCTAAAAGCATGGGAATGGATGAGGCCGAGACTAGGGCTTACATTATGAGGGAACAGGACCGGCAGACGGAGAGAGAGAAAAGGGAAGCGGAGAAAGAAGAGAGGGCCCGACTGGCAGAGATGGACCTGCGTAAATTGGAAGTGGAGAAAGAAGAGAGGGCCCGACTGGCAGAGATGGACCTGCGTAAATTGGAAGTGAAGAAAGAAGAGAGGGCCCGACAGGCAGAGGAGAGAAAGGCAGAGAGCGAGGCGCAGGACAGGGCTGCAGCAGCAGAGGAGAGAAAGGCAGAAAGGGAAGCGCAGGAAACGGCCGCAGAAGCAGCGAAACAGGAGAAGGCAGCAGAGAGACAGCATGAACTTGCCCTGCGTTCACTGGAACTGCAGTACCGATCTTCGGAAGGCAGTTCGGCTAACGGAGATTCTCCCGGAGCAGGGGCGACAGACACCTCAGGAAACGGAGGGCCCCGGATGGCAGCCATGAATTTTCCGATGGACCCTTTTCCTAACGGGAATGAGAAAATTGAGGTATTTTTGGAAAAATTTGAAAGGATGGCAAAGGCATACGGGCTGGATGATAGTCTTTGGTGCCTCAAATTATCTCAATCACTAAGAGGACATGCGTATGATGTCTATAGCAAGATGCTGGTAGATGACCAGAATAACTTTGAGGCTCTGCGTAACGCCCTGTTACAGCGATTTCAGTGGACTCCTCGGAAGTGCCAGACAATGTTTCGGGAAAGTCATCTGGAGAAAGGAGAAAGTTTTCCCCAGTTCGCCGAGAGGCTGAGGAATTACCTCACTCGCTGGAGAGAGTTGTCGGGACTGGCAAAATCTTTCGAAGGACTCGAAGAGCTCATCATGTGCGAACAGATAAAGGCCAACATGTCCCCAGACTTAAGGAAGTACCTGGCGGAGCAAGGCGCCCAGCGACTGGACCAGATAATTCGATTTGCAGAAAGGTTCCAGACGGCACAGGCCGAAGTACTGGGCCAGAAAAGAAAACACCCTGACCTGCCAGCCCCGGACAGAGGAGCATCTTCATCGCATTCGCCTTCCTCTTCAGCTCACCAACAGCAACGGCCGTCTCGAAAGGAGCCCTCTCCCAGTCATAACCTGCGCTCCCAGCCGCCTAACCGAACACAGGGGCCGACTTCTCATGAACCCGTCAGGAACCACGGAGATAATGAGAGATATTGTAGGTTCTGTCGGACTACCTCTCATTGGACAACACGGTGCCCAAACAAACAACCCGCTCATCAGGTGGCTTGTTTAAGGCCTGTGAGGGTGAAACAAGGGAAGAAGTGGAAACCCTTCCCGTCAGAGAAGTTGTTCTCCAACAGTGGACCAGCCGAAGTGAACGGGACTGAGGTTACATGCTTATTTGACAGCGGGCTTACATACCCCAGCATAGTCGCCCGACATCTGGTGAAGCCCTGGCAGACGACTAAGGAAAATGTCAATATTGGTGGTGTTTTACGAAAGGGGACTTCACAGTGCTTTCCCGTAGCCAATATTAAAGTGAAATGTAAGTTCGTGTCTGGCACCATCAAGGCAGCTGTAACGGCTCAGCCAGCCTATGACTTCATTCTCGGCAACCCATATTTAGTTTTGGGGAACCCGCCCACACCGATCCTTGCTGATGCAAAGGGGCCTACTGCAGGCCAGATACGTGGAAAAGGAGATCCCCTAATTCACAGAGCCCCGAGCGAGCTCGAACAGCCCTGTCGTGCTAAGGAGAGGTTAGAAGCCTCTCAGGACAGTGGTATGTTATATGCAGAGGCTAATTCGTCTGTCAACCATTTGCATCCTAACGGACAAACGGTGGTGACGCCTCTGATTCAGGAAGTACACTCTTTGTCGTTGGGAATTAGGCCGCCGCTGGGATTAGCTCCTTCAAGTGAGGGACATACCGACAAGAGCGGTATTACATATGTCAACGACCAGCGCCATCTTCATAGGGCACAAGATAGTGGTCTGAGCGAGCATATAGTTCCAACCAGCCCTGGAGCCCCATCCGACCAGCACTTTACTCAAACGGAGGAGGACAGTGATCTGAGTATCCGTTTGCCTATAAACGGAGATGGGCCCCACAACTCTCGTATCTCGTTTACAGGAAACGACTCTTGTAACGAGGAGCCTGAAAAATTGGCTATATTTCCAATTTGTTTCAAGGAACATTGGAACCAGTCACTGGGAGCTTTATCTCAGATTCTCCGCGATCTAACGGGATCTTAAACCGTCAAGTTTCACTGCAGGACCCATTCCAACTGACGCCAGTAACTCTCACAGGGGAGGGCAAGGTTGAGGGTAGAACTAGGGTGTTAGACGGAGAGCTCCCGTGGTCTACAGTTTCATCTCACCAACTTTTCAGGCCAGAAAAGAGTGAGAAAAGCGGCCTTACGCATTTGCAAGGAGCTACTTGGGAGAGCTCTGTCCCGCTTCATGTAGGTAGTGGAAGAGCGAGGCCAGCACCACTGCCAGGGGCAGATCTTACCTACTTTTCTTCAAAGGTAGAAAAAAACTATTGAGATCAGTGAGGACTCAATAGAAACCCAGCAAGCAAATCGGAGGCTCTACACCAGAGGAACCCGAGGAGACGTTGCATCGTTCTCGCACTGTAACCAGCGGTCACAAACCCGCTGACGCGCAGCGAGAAAGTCGCCATCGCCAGGTCGCCACAGCGCCCGCCGGTCACATCAGCTGACCAGGACAGCCTTTTGACGGTCATAGCAAGGGAAAGTTCAGACCGGCCATTAGACGGCACAGGTCCGAAGAGAGATCAACTCTCCCAACGGAGCATAGGAGCTCATTCTAGGAGAGGAAGAAGGAGGAAACGCAAAAGAGGAAGGTCGAAGAACACTCTGAATTGGAGGGGTATAGGACAGACAGCCATTGTAAACAGAGTTAAGGGCCAGTGTAAAACACATAGATTTCAGTAATGAGATCGTTGCTCAATCTTCGAAGGGGGGAGTGATGTGACGAAAGTACTGAGATTCTGTCTTTCAAATGGCCCATGTCTTTTTCCCCTTGCATTTTAGGACGGATTACAGAAAAATCCTTCCCCATGTTTCTTCTCCTTCTATTTATTTACGTTTTTCAGAGAGATTACGGTGGAGTTTCATCTCATCTACATCTATGTTCCTTCTCTATGACTAGTAGTCTTGTTTAGTGTTGGTGTGTAGGGAACTGTTGCATTATTATTCTAGACGAAGGACTTAAGGGCCTAGATCAGATTGGCACACAGTTTTAGTCTTTTTAAAGATATGGCATGCGGCTAGACGCATTTTCGGGATTATATTATATATTATATATATATTTTATATATATATTATATATTTATATATATATATATATATATATATTATATATATATATATATATATAGTATTATATATATATATATATATACAATTCCGACAATTGTTGCTTCATTTGCTACAAGAGGGTAGGGATCTTAATCCCGTTTCTTTGTCTAAAACCCATGCACGTTGCATCAGAATGATCTAAGGTTCTGATTGGCTGAGAGCTAACTGCAGTTGAAATGCAGAGCATCCCCATTGGCTTAGAAACCACGCCGCCCGCATATGACGTCATGAAGTCGGCGTCGTGGGGTCTTGATAATAATATACGCCCGAATTTCATAAGTTCGGGTCTCTAAAAAATTAATTGCCAAGCCGCGTTT